>JAVGWX010000021.1:54547787-54552787 GCA_036924085.1 Ariolimax columbianus
AGGGTTAGGGTTAGGGTTAGGGTTAGGGTTAGGGTTAGGGTTAGGGTTAGGGTTAGGGTTAGGGTTAGGGTTAGGGTTAGGGTTAGGGTTAGGGTTAGGGTTAGGGTTAGGGTTAGGGTTAGGGTTAGGGTTAGGGTTAGGGTTAGGGTTAGGGTTAGGGTTAGGGTTAGGGTTAGGGTTAGGGTTAGGGTTAGGGTTAGGGTTAGGGTTAGGGTTAGGGTTAGGGTTAGGGTTAGGGTTAGGGTTAGGGTTAGGGTTAGGGTTAGGGTTAGGGTTAGGGTTAGGGTTAGGGTTAGGGTTAGGGTTAGGGTTAGGGTTAGGGTTAGGGTTAGGGTTAGGGTTAGGGTTAGGGTTAGGGTTAGGGTTAGGGTTAGGGTTAGGGTTAGGGTTAGGGTTAGGGTTAGGGTTAGGGTTAGGGTTAGGGTTAGGGTTAGGGTTAGGGTTAGGGTTAGGGTTAGGGTTAGGGTTAGGGTTAGGGTTAGGGTTAGGGTTAGGGTTAGGGTTAGGGTTAGGGTTAGGGTTAGGGTTAGGGTTAGGGTTAGGGTTAGGGTTAGGGTTAGGGTTAGGGTTAGGGTTAGGGTTAGGGTTAGGGTTAGGGTTAGGGTTAGGGTTAGGGTTAGGGTTAGGGTTAGGGTTAGGGTTAGGGTTAGGGTTAGGGTTAGGGTTAGGGTTAGGGTTAGGGTTAGGGTTAGGGTTAGGGTTAGGGTTAGGGTTAGGGTTAGGGTTAGGGTTAGGGTTAGGGTTAGGGTTAGGGTTAGGGTTAGGGTTAGGGTTAGGGTTAGGGTTAGGGTTAGGGTTAGGGTTAGGGTTAGGGTTAGGGTTAGGGTTAGGGTTAGGGTTAGGGTTAGGGTTAGGGTTAGGGTTAGGGTTAGGGTTAGGGTTAGGGTTAGGGTTAGGGTTAGGGTTAGGGTTAGGGTTAGGGTTAGGGTTAGGGTTAGGGTTAGGGTTAGGGTTAGGGTTAGGGTTAGGGTTAGGGTTAGGGTTAGGGTTAGGGTTAGGGTTAGGGTTAGGGTTAGGGTTAGGGTTAGGGTTAGGGTTAGGGTTAGGGTTAGGGTTAGGGTTAGGGTTAGGGTTAGGGTTAGGGTTAGGGTTAGGGTTAGGGTTAGGGTTAGGGTTAGGGTTAGGGTTAGGGTTAGGGTTAGGGTTAGGGTTAGGGTTAGGGTTAGGGTTAGGGTTAGGGTTAGGGTTAGGGTTAGGGTTAGGGTTAGGGTTAGGGTTAGGGTTAGGGTTAGGGTTAGGGTTAGGGTTAGGGTTAGGGTTAGGGTTAGGGTTAGGGTTAGGGTTAGGGTTAGGGTTAGGGTTAGGGTTAGGGTTAGGGTTAGGGTTAGGGTTAGGGTTAGGGTTAGGGTTAGGGTTAGGGTTAGGGTTAGGGTTAGGGTTAGGGTTAGGGTTAGGGTTAGGGTTAGGGTTAGGGTTAGGGTTAGGGTTAGGGTTAGGGTTAGGGTTAGGGTTAGGGTTAGGGTTAGGGTTAGGGTTAGGGTTAGGGTTAGGGTTAGGGTTAGGGTTAGGGTTAGGGTTAGGGTTAGGGTTAGGGTTAGGGTTAGGGTTAGGGTTAGGGTTAGGGTTAGGGTTAGGGTTAGGGTTAGGGTTAGGGTTAGGGTTAGGGTTAGGGTTAGGGTTAGGGTTAGGGTTAGGGTTAGGGTTAGGGTTAGGGTTAGGGTTAGGGTTAGGGTTAGGGTTAGGGTTAGGGTTAGGGTTAGGGTTAGGGTTAGGGTTAGGGTTAGGGTTAGGGTTAGGGTTAGGGTTAGGGTTAGGGTTAGGGTTAGGGTTAGGGTTAGGGTTAGGGTTAGGGTTAGGGTTAGGGTTAGGGTTAGGGTTAGGGTTAGGGTTAGGGTTAGGGTTAGGGTTAGGGTTAGGGTTAGGGTTAGGGTTAGGGTTAGGGTTAGGGTTAGGGTTAGGGTTAGGGTTAGGGTTAGGGTTAGGGTTAGGGTTAGGGTTAGGGTTAGGGTTAGGGTTAGGGTTAGGGTTAGGGTTAGGGTTAGGGTTAGGGTTAGGGTTAGGGTTAGGGTTAGGGTTAGGGTTAGGGTTAGGGTTAGGGTTAGGGTTAGGGTTAGGGTTAGGGTTAGGGTTAGGGTTAGGGTTAGGGTTAGGGTTAGGGTTAGGGTTAGGGTTAGGGTTAGGGTTAGGGTTAGGGTTAGGGTTAGGGTTAGGGTTAGGGTTAGGGTTAGGGTTAGGGTTAGGGTTAGGGTTAGGGTTAGGGTTAGGGTTAGGGTTAGGGTTAGGGTTAGGGTTAGGGTTAGGGTTAGGGTTAGGGTTAGGGTTAGGGTTAGGGTTAGGGTTAGGGTTAGGGTTAGGGTTAGGGTTAGGGTTAGGGTTAGGGTTAGGGTTAGGGTTAGGGTTAGGGTTAGGGTTAGGGTTAGGGTTAGGGTTAGGGTTAGGGTTAGGGTTAGGGTTAGGGTTAGGGTTAGGGTTAGGGTTAGGGTTAGGGTTAGGGTTAGGGTTAGGGTTAGGGTTAGGGTTAGGGTTAGGGTTAGGGTTAGGGTTAGGGTTAGGGTTAGGGTTAGGGTTAGGGTTAGGGTTAGGGTTAGGGTTAGGGTTAGGGTTAGGGTTAGGGTTAGGGTTAGGGTTAGGGTTAGGGTTAGGGTTAGGGTTAGGGTTAGGGTTAGGGTTAGGGTTAGGGTTAGGGTTAGGGTTAGGGTTAGGGTTAGGGTTAGGGTTAGGGTTAGGGTTAGGGTTAGGGTTAGGGTTAGGGTTAGGGTTAGGGTTAGGGTTAGGGTTAGGGTTAGGGTTAGGGTTAGGGTTAGGGTTAGGGTTAGGGTTAGGGTTAGGGTTAGGGTTAGGGTTAGGGTTAGGGTTAGGGTTAGGGTTAGGGTTAGGGTTAGGGTTAGGGTTAGGGTTAGGGTTAGGGTTAGGGTTAGGGTTAGGGTTAGGGTTAGGGTTAGGGTTAGGGTTAGGGTTAGGGTTAGGGTTAGGGTTAGGGTTAGGGTTAGGGTTAGGGTTAGGGTTAGGGTTAGGGTTAGGGTTAGGGTTAGGGTTAGGGTTAGGGTTAGGGTTAGGGTTAGGGTTAGGGTTAGGGTTAGGGTTAGGGTTAGGGTTAGGGTTAGGGTTAGGGTTAGGGTTAGGGTTAGGGTTAGGGTTAGGGTTAGGGTTAGGGTTAGGGTTAGGGTTAGGGTTAGGGTTAGGGTTAGGGTTAGGGTTAGGGTTAGGGTTAGGGTTAGGGTTAGGGTTAGGGTTAGGGTTAGGGTTAGGGTTAGGGTTAGGGTTAGGGTTAGGGTTAGGGTTAGGGTTAGGGTTAGGGTTAGGGTTAGGGTTAGGGTTAGGGTTAGGGTTAGGGTTAGGGTTAGGGTTAGGGTTAGGGTTAGGGTTAGGGTTAGGGTTAGGGTTAGGGTTAGGGTTAGGGTTAGGGTTAGGGTTAGGGTTAGGGTTAGGGTTAGGGTTAGGGTTAGGGTTAGGGTTAGGGTTAGGGTTAGGGTTAGGGTTAGGGTTAGGGTTAGGGTTAGGGTTAGGGTTAGGGTTAGGGTTAGGGTTAGGGTTAGGGTTAGGGTTAGGGTTAGGGTTAGGGTTAGGGTTAGGGTTAGGGTTAGGGTTAGGGTTAGGGTTAGGGTTAGGGTTAGGGTTAGGGTTAGGGTTAGGGTTAGGGTTAGGGTTAGGGTTAGGGTTAGGGTTAGGGTTAGGGTTAGGGTTAGGGTTAGGGTTAGGGTTAGGGTTAGGGTTAGGGTTAGGGTTAGGGTTAGGGTTAGGGTTAGGGTTAGGGTTAGGGTTAGGGTTAGGGTTAGGGTTAGGGTTAGGGTTAGGGTTAGGGTTAGGGTTAGGGTTAGGGTTAGGGTTAGGGTTAGGGTTAGGGTTAGGGTTAGGGTTAGGGTTAGGGTTAGGGTTAGGGTTAGGGTTAGGGTTAGGGTTAGGGTTAGGGTTAGGGTTAGGGTTAGGGTTAGGGTTAGGGTTAGGGTTAGGGTTAGGGTTAGGGTTAGGGTTAGGGTTAGGGTTAGGGTTAGGGTTAGGGTTAGGGTTAGGGTTAGGGTTAGGGTTAGGGTTAGGGTTAGGGTTAGGGTTAGGGTTAGGGTTAGGGTTAGGGTTAGGGTTAGGGTTAGGGTTAGGGTTAGGGTTAGGGTTAGGGTTAGGGTTAGGGTTAGGGTTAGGGTTAGGGTTAGGGTTAGGGTTAGGGTTAGGGTTAGGGTTAGGGTTAGGGTTAGGGTTAGGGTTAGGGTTAGGGTTAGGGTTAGGGTTAGGGTTAGGGTTAGGGTTAGGGTTAGGGTTAGGGTTAGGGTTAGGGTTAGGGTTAGGGTTAGGGTTAGGGTTAGGGTTAGGGTTAGGGTTAGGGTTAGGGTTAGGGTTAGGGTTAGGGTTAGGGTTAGGGTTAGGGTTAGGGTTAGGGTTAGGGTTAGGGTTAGGGTTAGGGTTAGGGTTAGGGTTAGGGTTAGGGTTAGGGTTAGGGTTAGGGTTAGGGTTAGGGTTAGGGTTAGGGTTAGGGTTAGGGTTAGGGTTAGGGTTAGGGTTAGGGTTAGGGTTAGGGTTAGGGTTAGGGTTAGGGTTAGGGTTAGGGTTAGGGTTAGGGTTAGGGTTAGGGTTAGGGTTAGGGTTAGGGTTAGGGTTAGGGTTAGGGTTAGGGTTAGGGTTAGGGTTAGGGTTAGGGTTAGGGTTAGGGTTAGGGTTAGGGTTAGGGTTAGGGTTAGGGTTAGGGTTAGGGTTAGGGTTAGGGTTAGGGTTAGGGTTAGGGTTAGGGTTAGGGTTAGGGTTAGGGTTAGGGTTAGGGTTAGGGTTAGGGTTAGGGTTAGGGTTAGGGTTAGGGTTAGGGTTAGGGTTAGGGTTAGGGTTAGGGTTAGGGTTAGGGTTAGGGTTAGGGTTAGGGTTAGGGTTAGGGTTAGGGTTAGGGTTAGGGTTAGGGTTAGGGTTAGGGTTAGGGTTAGGGTTAGGGTTAGGGTTAGGGTTAGGGTTAGGGTTAGGGTTAGGGTTAGGGTTAGGGTTAGGGTTAGGGTTAGGGTTAGGGTTAGGGTTAGGGTTAGGGTTAGGGTTAGGGTTAGGGTTAGGGTTAGGGTTAGGGTTAGGGTTAGGGTTAGGGTTAG
>JAVGWX010000021.1:54557787-54564593 GCA_036924085.1 Ariolimax columbianus
GTTAGGGTTAGGGTTAGGGTTAGGGTTAGGGTTAGGGTTAGGGTTAGGGTTAGGGTTAGGGTTAGGGTTAGGGTTAGGGTTAGGGTTAGGGTTAGGGTTAGGGTTAGGGTTAGGGTTAGGGTTAGGGTTAGGGTTAGGGTTAGGGTTAGGGTTAGGGTTAGGGTTAGGGTTAGGGTTAGGGTTAGGGTTAGGGTTAGGGTTAGGGTTAGGGTTAGGGTTAGGGTTAGGGTTAGGGTTAGGGTTAGGGTTAGGGTTAGGGTTAGGGTTAGGGTTAGGGTTAGGGTTAGGGTTAGGGTTAGGGTTAGGGTTAGGGTTAGGGTTAGGGTTAGGGTTAGGGTTAGGGTTAGGGTTAGGGTTAGGGTTAGGGTTAGGGTTAGGGTTAGGGTTAGGGTTAGGGTTAGGGTTAGGGTTAGGGTTAGGGTTAGGGTTAGGGTTAGGGTTAGGGTTAGGGTTAGGGTTAGGGTTAGGGTTAGGGTTAGGGTTAGGGTTAGGGTTAGGGTTAGGGTTAGGGTTAGGGTTAGGGTTAGGGTTAGGGTTAGGGTTAGGGTTAGGGTTAGGGTTAGGGTTAGGGTTAGGGTTAGGGTTAGGGTTAGGGTTAGGGTTAGGGTTAGGGTTAGGGTTAGGGTTAGGGTTAGGGTTAGGGTTAGGGTTAGGGTTAGGGTTAGGGTTAGGGTTAGGGTTAGGGTTAGGGTTAGGGTTAGGGTTAGGGTTAGGGTTAGGGTTAGGGTTAGGGTTAGGGTTAGGGTTAGGGTTAGGGTTAGGGTTAGGGTTAGGGTTAGGGTTAGGGTTAGGGTTAGGGTTAGGGTTAGGGTTAGGGTTAGGGTTAGGGTTAGGGTTAGGGTTAGGGTTAGGGTTAGGGTTAGGGTTAGGGTTAGGGTTAGGGTTAGGGTTAGGGTTAGGGTTAGGGTTAGGGTTAGGGTTAGGGTTAGGGTTAGGGTTAGGGTTAGGGTTAGGGTTAGGGTTAGGGTTAGGGTTAGGGTTAGGGTTAGGGTTAGGGTTAGGGTTAGGGTTAGGGTTAGGGTTAGGGTTAGGGTTAGGGTTAGGGTTAGGGTTAGGGTTAGGGTTAGGGTTAGGGTTAGGGTTAGGGTTAGGGTTAGGGTTAGGGTTAGGGTTAGGGTTAGGGTTAGGGTTAGGGTTAGGGTTAGGGTTAGGGTTAGGGTTAGGGTTAGGGTTAGGGTTAGGGTTAGGGTTAGGGTTAGGGTTAGGGTTAGGGTTAGGGTTAGGGTTAGGGTTAGGGTTAGGGTTAGGGTTAGGGTTAGGGTTAGGGTTAGGGTTAGGGTTAGGGTTAGGGTTAGGGTTAGGGTTAGGGTTAGGGTTAGGGTTAGGGTTAGGGTTAGGGTTAGGGTTAGGGTTAGGGTTAGGGTTAGGGTTAGGGTTAGGGTTAGGGTTAGGGTTAGGGTTAGGGTTAGGGTTAGGGTTAGGGTTAGGGTTAGGGTTAGGGTTAGGGTTAGGGTTAGGGTTAGGGTTAGGGTTAGGGTTAGGGTTAGGGTTAGGGTTAGGGTTAGGGTTAGGGTTAGGGTTAGGGTTAGGGTTAGGGTTAGGGTTAGGGTTAGGGTTAGGGTTAGGGTTAGGGTTAGGGTTAGGGTTAGGGTTAGGGTTAGGGTTAGGGTTAGGGTTAGGGTTAGGGTTAGGGTTAGGGTTAGGGTTAGGGTTAGGGTTAGGGTTAGGGTTAGGGTTAGGGTTAGGGTTAGGGTTAGGGTTAGGGTTAGGGTTAGGGTTAGGGTTAGGGTTAGGGTTAGGGTTAGGGTTAGGGTTAGGGTTAGGGTTAGGGTTAGGGTTAGGGTTAGGGTTAGGGTTAGGGTTAGGGTTAGGGTTAGGGTTAGGGTTAGGGTTAGGGTTAGGGTTAGGGTTAGGGTTAGGGTTAGGGTTAGGGTTAGGGTTAGGGTTAGGGTTAGGGTTAGGGTTAGGGTTAGGGTTAGGGTTAGGGTTAGGGTTAGGGTTAGGGTTAGGGTTAGGGTTAGGGTTAGGGTTAGGGTTAGGGTTAGGGTTAGGGTTAGGGTTAGGGTTAGGGTTAGGGTTAGGGTTAGGGTTAGGGTTAGGGTTAGGGTTAGGGTTAGGGTTAGGGTTAGGGTTAGGGTTAGGGTTAGGGTTAGGGTTAGGGTTAGGGTTAGGGTTAGGGTTAGGGTTAGGGTTAGGGTTAGGGTTAGGGTTAGGGTTAGGGTTAGGGTTAGGGTTAGGGTTAGGGTTAGGGTTAGGGTTAGGGTTAGGGTTAGGGTTAGGGTTAGGGTTAGGGTTAGGGTTAGGGTTAGGGTTAGGGTTAGGGTTAGGGTTAGGGTTAGGGTTAGGGTTAGGGTTAGGGTTAGGGTTAGGGTTAGGGTTAGGGTTAGGGTTAGGGTTAGGGTTAGGGTTAGGGTTAGGGTTAGGGTTAGGGTTAGGGTTAGGGTTAGGGTTAGGGTTAGGGTTAGGGTTAGGGTTAGGGTTAGGGTTAGGGTTAGGGTTAGGGTTAGGGTTAGGGTTAGGGTTAGGGTTAGGGTTAGGGTTAGGGTTAGGGTTAGGGTTAGGGTTAGGGTTAGGGTTAGGGTTAGGGTTAGGGTTAGGGTTAGGGTTAGGGTTAGGGTTAGGGTTAGGGTTAGGGTTAGGGTTAGGGTTAGGGTTAGGGTTAGGGTTAGGGTTAGGGTTAGGGTTAGGGTTAGGGTTAGGGTTAGGGTTAGGGTTAGGGTTAGGGTTAGGGTTAGGGTTAGGGTTAGGGTTAGGGTTAGGGTTAGGGTTAGGGTTAGGGTTAGGGTTAGGGTTAGGGTTAGGGTTAGGGTTAGGGTTAGGGTTAGGGTTAGGGTTAGGGTTAGGGTTAGGGTTAGGGTTAGGGTTAGGGTTAGGGTTAGGGTTAGGGTTAGGGTTAGGGTTAGGGTTAGGGTTAGGGTTAGGGTTAGGGTTAGGGTTAGGGTTAGGGTTAGGGTTAGGGTTAGGGTTAGGGTTAGGGTTAGGGTTAGGGTTAGGGTTAGGGTTAGGGTTAGGGTTAGGGTTAGGGTTAGGGTTAGGGTTAGGGTTAGGGTTAGGGTTAGGGTTAGGGTTAGGGTTAGGGTTAGGGTTAGGGTTAGGGTTAGGGTTAGGGTTAGGGTTAGGGTTAGGGTTAGGGTTAGGGTTAGGGTTAGGGTTAGGGTTAGGGTTAGGGTTAGGGTTAGGGTTAGGGTTAGGGTTAGGGTTAGGGTTAGGGTTAGGGTTAGGGTTAGGGTTAGGGTTAGGGTTAGGGTTAGGGTTAGGGTTAGGGTTAGGGTTAGGGTTAGGGTTAGGGTTAGGGTTAGGGTTAGGGTTAGGGTTAGGGTTAGGGTTAGGGTTAGGGTTAGGGTTAGGGTTAGGGTTAGGGTTAGGGTTAGGGTTAGGGTTAGGGTTAGGGTTAGGGTTAGGGTTAGGGTTAGGGTTAGGGTTAGGGTTAGGGTTAGGGTTAGGGTTAGGGTTAGGGTTAGGGTTAGGGTTAGGGTTAGGGTTAGGGTTAGGGTTAGGGTTAGGGTTAGGGTTAGGGTTAGGGTTAGGGTTAGGGTTAGGGTTAGGGTTAGGGTTAGGGTTAGGGTTAGGGTTAGGGTTAGGGTTAGGGTTAGGGTTAGGGTTAGGGTTAGGGTTAGGGTTAGGGTTAGGGTTAGGGTTAGGGTTAGGGTTAGGGTTAGGGTTAGGGTTAGGGTTAGGGTTAGGGTTAGGGTTAGGGTTAGGGTTAGGGTTAGGGTTAGGGTTAGGGTTAGGGTTAGGGTTAGGGTTAGGGTTAGGGTTAGGGTTAGGGTTAGGGTTAGGGTTAGGGTTAGGGTTAGGGTTAGGGTTAGGGTTAGGGTTAGGGTTAGGGTTAGGGTTAGGGTTAGGGTTAGGGTTAGGGTTAGGGTTAGGGTTAGGGTTAGGGTTAGGGTTAGGGTTAGGGTTAGGGTTAGGGTTAGGGTTAGGGTTAGGGTTAGGGTTAGGGTTAGGGTTAGGGTTAGGGTTAGGGTTAGGGTTAGGGTTAGGGTTAGGGTTAGGGTTAGGGTTAGGGTTAGGGTTAGGGTTAGGGTTAGGGTTAGGGTTAGGGTTAGGGTTAGGGTTAGGGTTAGGGTTAGGGTTAGGGTTAGGGTTAGGGTTAGGGTTAGGGTTAGGGTTAGGGTTAGGGTTAGGGTTAGGGTTAGGGTTAGGGTTAGGGTTAGGGTTAGGGTTAGGGTTAGGGTTAGGGTTAGGGTTAGGGTTAGGGTTAGGGTTAGGGTTAGGGTTAGGGTTAGGGTTAGGGTTAGGGTTAGGGTTAGGGTTAGGGTTAGGGTTAGGGTTAGGGTTAGGGTTAGGGTTAGGGTTAGGGTTAGGGTTAGGGTTAGGGTTAGGGTTAGGGTTAGGGTTAGGGTTAGGGTTAGGGTTAGGGTTAGGGTTAGGGTTAGGGTTAGGGTTAGGGTTAGGGTTAGGGTTAGGGTTAGGGTTAGGGTTAGGGTTAGGGTTAGGGTTAGGGTTAGGGTTAGGGTTAGGGTTAGGGTTAGGGTTAGGGTTAGGGTTAGGGTTAGGGTTAGGGTTAGGGTTGGGTTAGGGTTAGGGTTGGGTTAGGGTTAGGGTTAGGGTTAGGGTTAGGGTTAGGGTTAGGGTTAGGGTTAGGGTTAGGGTTAGGGTTAGGGTTAGGGTTAGGGTTAGGGTTAGGGTTAGGGTTAGGGTTAGGGTTAGGGTTAGGGTTAGGGTTAGGGTTAGGGTTAGGGTTAGGGTTAGGGTTAGGGTTAGGGTTAGGGTTAGGGTTAGGGTTAGGGTTAGGGTTAGGGTTAGGGTTAGGGTTAGGGTTAGGGTTAGGGTTAGGGTTAGGGTTAGGGTTAGGGTTAGGGTTAGGGTTAGGGTTAGGGTTAGGGTTAGGGTTAGGGTTAGGGTTAGGGTTAGGGTTAGGGTTAGGGTTAGGGTTAGGGTTAGGGTTAGGGTTAGGGTTAGGGTTAGGGTTAGGGTTAGGGTTAGGGTTAGGGTTAGGGTTAGGGTTAGGGTTAGGGTTAGGGTTAGGGTTAGGGTTAGGGTTAGGGTTAGGGTTAGGGTTAGGGTTAGGGTTAGGGTTAGGGTTAGGGTTAGGGTTAGGGTTAGGGTTAGGGTTAGGGTTAGGGTTAGGGTTAGGGTTAGGGTTAGGGTTAGGGTTAGGGTTAGGGTTAGGGTTAGGGTTAGGGTTAGGGTTAGGGTTAGGGTTAGGGTTAGGGTTAGGGTTAGGGTTAGGGTTAGGGTTAGGGTTAGGGTTAGGGTTAGGGTTAGGGTTAGGGTTAGGGTTAGGGTTAGGGTTAGGGTTAGGGTTAGGGTTAGGGTTAGGGTTAGGGTTAGGGTTAGGGTTAGGGTTAGGGTTAGGGTTAGGGTTAGGGTTAGGGTTAGGGTTAGGGTTAGGGTTAGGGTTAGGGTTAGGGTTAGGGTTAGGGTTAGGGTTAGGGTTAGGGTTAGGGTTAGGGTTAGGGTTAGGGTTAGGGTTAGGGTTAGGGTTAGGGTTAGGGTTAGGGTTAGGGTTAGGGTTAGGGTTAGGGTTAGGGTTAGGGTTAGGGTTAGGGTTAGGGTTAGGGTTAGGGTTAGGGTTAGGGTTAGGGTTAGGGTTAGGGTTAGGGTTAGGGTTAGGGTTAGGGTTAGGGTTAGGGTTAGGGTTAGGGTTAGGGTTAGGGTTAGGGTTAGGGTTAGGGTTAGGGTTAGGGTTAGGGTTAGGGTTAGGGTTAGGGTTAGGGTTAGGGTTAGGGTTAGGGTTAGGGTTAGGGTTAGGGTTAGGGTTAGGGTTAGGGTTAGGGTTAGGGTTAGGGTTAGGGTTAGGGTTAGGGTTAGGGTTAGGGTTAGGGTTAGGGTTAGGGTTAGGGTTAGGGTTAGGGTTAGGGTTAGGGTTAGGGTTAGGGTTAGGGTTAGGGTTAGGGTTAGGGTTAGGGTTAGGGTTAGGGTTAGGGTTAGGGTTAGGGTTAGGGTTAGGGTTAGGGTTAGGGTTAGGGTTAGGGTTAGGGTTAGGGTTAGGGTTAGGGTTAGGGTTAGGGTTAGGGTTAGGGTTAGGGTTAGGGTTAGGGTTAGGGTTAGGGTTAGGGTTAGGGTTAGGGTTAGGGTTAGGGTTAGGGTTAGGGTTAGGGTTAGGGTTAGGGTTAGGGTTAGGGTTAGGGTTAGGGTTAGGGTTAGGGTTAGGGTTAGGGTTAGGGTTAGGGTTAGGGTTAGGGTTAGGGTTAGGGTTAGGGTTAGGGTTAGGGTTAGGGTTAGGGTTAGGGTTAGGGTTAGGGTTAGGGTTAGGGTTAGGGTTAGGGTTAGGGTTAGGGTTAGGGTTAGGGTTAGGGTTAGGGTTAGGGTTAGGGTTAGGGTTAGGGTTAGGGTTAGGGTTAGGGTTAGGGTTAGGGTTAGGGTTAGGGTTAGGGTTAGGGTTAGGGTTAGGGTTAGGGTTAGGGTTAGGGTTAGGGTTAGGGTTAGGGTTAGGGTTAGGGTTAGGGTTAGGGTTAGGGTTAGGGTTAGGGTTAGGGTTAGGGTTAGGGTTAGGGTTAGGGTTAGGGTTAGGGTTAGGGTTAGGGTTAGGGTTAGGGTTAGGGTTAGGGTTAGGGTTAGGGTTAGGGTTAGGGTTAGGGTTAGGGTTAGGGGTTAGGGTTAGGGTTAGGGTTAGGGTTAGGGTTAGGGTTAGGGTTAGGGTTAGGGTTAGGGTTAGGGTTAGGGTTAGGGTTAGGGTTAGGGTTAGGGTTAGGGTTAGGTTAGGGTTAGGGTTAGGGTTAGGGTTAGGGTTAGGGTTAGGGTTAGGGTTAGGGTTAGGGTTAGGGTTAGGGTTAGGGTTAGGGTTAGGGTTAGGGGTTAGGGTTAGGGTTAGGGTTAGGGTTAGGGTTAGGGTTAGGGTTAGGGTTAGGGTTAGGGTTAGGGTTAGGGTTAGGTTAGGGTTAGGGTTAGGGTTAGGGTTAGGGTTAGGGTTAGGGTTA